>CM076582.1:197145549-197190493 GCA_034641835.2 Pinus albicaulis
CTAGTTAGATTCTAATTAGGAAAGAAAATTATTCCTATGTTATCTGAGATACGATTATGTAATTTTGTTATAAATATGCTCGGGAAACCGAGGGACAAGGTTAGATTTGATGGTTGATTGCTAGATTTCAGAAGTCCGAAAACACTTTGTTTTGAAGTAATTTCTCTTTTTAGTGAAAGAATAATCATTTTATTGAAAGCTATTTGAGTCAATCTTGAAGTATATTTTGCATACTACTCCGGTGGTAGAGGCCCTTTGCTACTGGCAGCTCTGTTCACCCGTTGGTCAGTATTTGTTCTCGTTTTTCATTTCTAGCTTAAGCAAGTTTACGAAGTTTATGTTTCATACTTGTTTACACCTAATCATCTGCAATGAACTACTATATAATACTAAATATCATCATGATGAATAAACTGCATTGTGTGATGTGTAAATTTTAGTTGCATTTCCTTTCGAATTTTATGATTGCTTGTTTTACTAAGTGTCATAATTTAGTCTTACTCTACAAACTCTTCCAAACATGTTAATAATGAATAAGAAACGATTTGTGGTATCTTAGATCTAGTTGTATTTTCTTTTTTGATCTATGTTTATTTTCAATTGCATTGAATAATACGGACTTGTTTTAAACTCTTTAAATATCATTCATATTGAACGAGATAGGGTTGTAGAATTCCATAGACTAGCTACATGTTAATTTAGTTATAACACTCAGGAGTTGATTGCATTTAGTTCGGCTCTGTCACTACATTTTCAAGTTTGAATAATAGCATATTCTAGTTTTAATTTATGATACTATATTTTAAGATTGATAGACCATTAGGCTATTAGCCTAATTGTTATCCATTGTATTTCAAGTAGTACTGATTGGCCAAAAAAATTAGTCTCTCGGCCTTCATTATTTACAACTTACTTTTGTTACGGAATTTATATTGATACATCATCACATGAACGGAGGTCGATGTCTCCGGTTGTTTAAGGCTTTGATTATTCTGCAAATCTTTTACAAATTCACCTATAGCCTTTTCCAAAACATTGTTCTGAAAATATCTAAACTTGAATAAGGCTAAATGAAGTGATAAGTCCAAGTTGCGAGAATAGGGTAACTTCAACATCATAGGTTAATCACAGAATAGAAACCTTACGTATTTACAAATAATTTTTTTTTTGTAATATTGTAGGATTGATTGTTTATTTAGGAGAGAACTTCATTTACACTTAACTTTGTCCATTTCTCAATCTCTTCCAACACATCGTTAATGAATGAATTGGATAAGTTCAAGCTCATGTTGTGATTTACTTCCCTTGCAATGAAGTCATTATCAAGCACACATTGTATTTGCATCCATAGTTTAGGCTTTGTTCTGTTTTAATATAACCAATAGCTTCTTTTCATAACACTTAGTTCTTTCCATTTTCAAACATAAAACCATAAAACCAAAAACATCATAAAACACTAAACACAACGTTGTGCTGAAAATAAATACCTAGGCTTTATAATTTTTTTACACTTCGACGGTTACTAGCCGTGGTTGACAATTAATGAACTCAATTTGAACACTAAAATTTTGAGCACAAACACTAGTATAAGAGGGGATACCCTTCTTTCTCCAGGATAGGATATATGAACCCCTTTATTAATGAGTTTCTATAGCACTTCTTTTGATTATGTCTTAGAGTTGGGTTCAACTCTTTCTTTGGGGTTGTATCACAAGATAGAATCCTTCTTTATGTAAATTTGATGTTTCCTTTGAGGATACCTTTCATGTCCCTCATCCCAATAGAAATGCTTGATTTTATTTCAAAAGCATTTCTAGCTTCTTCTCTTCTTCATTGAAGGTTTGATTCTTTCAAAGTCTTGGATGGGCCAAGATGTAAGCCTTGGTGAGATTCAAGGGTTGAATCAACTTAGTGAACTTCCATCCAAGGTTGGCTTCCTTGACTAAGGTTTCAAGAGGAATGTTAGTGGAGGACTGGTTTTGAATGGCATGGTCGACGAATTCATCTTCATCAAGCTGCACCCTCTAAGAATATCATCTATGTTACACATAGCTGTAGTGTTATATAACTCATATTATTCATCCTCCAACCATATAAGGAGATCATGGTCAATGGATGACTGCGCTGGAGGATATAACACCAGTTTTTTAGAAAAAGGGCCATTTTTTATAGTCATGTTTCTGGCCCAACAACTAATATAAGCATTTGCATTTGCTAACCAAGGTCTCCCTAAAGTAGGGGATAACCATTAAACTTGGTTTTTGGTTGCAGGACCAGAAAATCTGTGGGATGCACCCAAGATTCAATGGTAACCATAACATCCTCAATAGTTCCTTCTAGAGTTATTTTGGACCGATCTCCAAGTTGTAGAACTATTGTGGTTCTCCTCAAAGTACCATGGAGGTTAAGTTTCAACGTAGTTCCTTGGTCGTGACATTGATGGCAACCCCTAGATTAATCAGAGTTTTGGGGACAATTACACCATCTATATGCACATCAACAACTAGACTATCAGGCTCTGGGTACTTTGGAAATATCACCTTCCCTAGCATTAGGTCAAACAATTGTCCTACCACATTGATGGTGGGGTTATCTCTCTTCCTTATCCCAAGTTTCTTCAAGCACTTTTATTTTATGAGCCTATTGTATATAGGGACATCCTTAATGGCCTAGAGAAGTGGTATATTTACACACAAAAATTCCAATTCTTTGAGGAGTTCAATCTCCTCTCAGATTTGCTGGCTAGGGTGGATCAAGTGCTTAGGAAAAGGAGGTTGTTGGATCTGAGTGTTACCTTATGCCTTTTCCTCCTCAACCTCTATAGAGGACGGTTGTCTGGGAGTACTCTTCCTAACCTGAGATTAAAATCCTATATCTTCACAACATAAGATGGATAGGATGTTTCTCCACTAGAAGCCTATTGTGTCTGTTTGTTTTTCGGGTTTGGATTGGGTTGTGCATGTATAAGTAGCATAGGTGGAGCATCATGAGTAAATTTAGGTTGAGGTTGGGGTGGACGCGTTAGAGCAGGTGGTTGATTTTTTTGAGGCCTCCACCCTTGGGATGGATTGTTCCAATGAGTTTGTTGTGGAACATACTGCTGAAATGGATGATTTAAAGGTCGAGGATGATATCAAGGGTTGTAAGGCAAAGTAAGAGCTATATACTAGGATGGAGGAGTCAGGGTTTACCAAGGTTGCATGGGTATGCTCTGATTTTTGTGATAATAAGAGTAAGGTACACCTAGCATACCTTGTTGATATGGTCTAGGGCCCTGAGGCCTTCTCTGGTTGATGAAACAGAGTTTATCTGGAATTTCTTGCCCACCTTGATATACAACCTTATGTCTAGGTAAGGAGGGAAACTTTTCTATGGCATGATTCTCCTCACAGACTAAGAAAACCTCTATGAAATTTAGTGGAAATTCATTTCTTGGGTGCTCTTGGGTACATCTAGGACAAAATATGGATAGGGCTCTCTCTACTTCCTCTTGCTTCCTTTTGACCTGCATTGTTTCCATTTGCAAAGAAAGGGTATGCATCATGTCATTCTTGAATTTCTCCAACATATCTCCAATCTCATTTCTAATGGAGGTGGAAGAGGAAGGGGTATTGAATGTATTTTGGATAGCTCTTCCCTCCTTCCTAAATGCCCTAGAATGGTTACAGAAGAAAATTTTGATTGTTTCATAGGGTTTTTGGTAGATATCTCCTCTCAATAGCATATTCAAGGTTTCTATAATCTCTTCTATAGTCCCTCTAAGAAGTACAAGTTTAAGTGAGTCAGGATGAAGAGTATAGTTGGCTCTCTTATATTTCAATTGAAACCTCTCTTCATATTCCTTTAAGGATTCATCCAGCCTGAGAGTCATCCTAAAGATCGCATGCTCAGTTTCCTTGGACCTACAGTGGTCATTATATTTGCTGCTTAATGTCTCTTCCATATGTGCCCAAGTAGTGATGTTATCCCTAGAAAAACCCATGAACTAGAGCAAGGCTACATCCTTAAGTGTGGATGGGAATTGCTTCAAATTTTGATCATCACAGGTGTAGTCATAAGTCCTACAAACAACAACAAATTAAAACATAAATGTGTCAGGGTCCTCAAAGCTAAGTCCATGAAAGTGTGGAAGAGTTGAGGGGCTAATGACTTTCATCCTAGTTTCCTAGCTACCTCTCTTATGGGAAAGGCTCTCTGGATCCCAGCCATGGTTAAGATAGGTGAAGCAGGTCCCTCGGTCGAAACAAGGTCTTCTTCTTCTTCCCCAATCAAATTCTCAAAATATTTAGATGCATCTCCTATAGGGGGTTCAATCTCACTTCCAATGAAGAAGAGTGAAGGGTGGCTAGGAGGTGATGTGGAGGTTTTAGGTAAGATTTGTCTTTGAGTATTCCTACTCCTACGAGGCATGAAAATCATATCTTTTTGTATTTTTTTAATATTTTTGGAAAGACATGAAAAGAAAAGAAAAAAAATAAGAATGCTAAAACAAAATCAAAACATCTACTAGACACCTCCTCGGCAATGTCGCAAAAAAGTGGTGAGCCTTGGTATTGCACCAAGAGTGTTGCAGCTCCCACGGGCTGCCCTACTTTACTTTATCAACCCAGGGTTCATATAAACTTGGAGGTGACAGTGATATATACAAAAAAAATGCATTATGTTCATGTCATCCTCTTTTGCTTTACGAAAGGGTGCTATTTCTTAAACTATGATAAAAAAATGAAAAGTAAATTGTTGGAAGGAAATGAATGAAAGGAAAATAACTTAATTTGAAGAAAGGAAATGACATAACTGAAACTAATTTAATGTGTAGAAAATAATTGACATAAATAAACTAAATTAAATTGTTGAAAATAAATGACAGACAGGAAACTAAATTAAATTGCAAAAAGGAAACTAATTTAAACCACACTCAACTTGGCCAATTCGCTAAACACACCCTACTTATCTTATGCTCTATCTACCATGCTTCTATCCATGTAGCTAAGCTATCCATGACTTAATTCTGATTGAAAAAGTGTTTATTTGCAGCTTGGAGAAAAAAAGGGGTAAAGGTGCTAACAGAGAGATGAACACCTTAAACAAGGCATAGAAATGAAAATATGGGTTTAAATCTTATTAAAACTTTATTATAGTGCAAAATGATTTAGAGTGGAATGATTTGAAAAGTGCAATGGAAGACGAAATTGTGATATGTGATATGTGATATCGCAAGCGCAATATCGCAAAGTTAGTGGAGTAGCGGAAGTGATGTTCAGGAGTGGTAGCGAAATGTGAAATGTGATGGGGTAGAAGTTGCAAAGTGCGAAATGCGATAGGGTAAAACCTATGATATTCGATTTGCAACATGACGAAGTACAAAGGATATCACAATCAACATCGGGAGTGGTAAGTCTTAAAATAAAAGGGAAAAGGTTGTGAGATGCAATTTGTGATGGGTAACGTGGTGGTAGGAACGATGGAAGAGTGTGATGACAATATCGCAATCAGCGTCGGGTGTGGTATGTATTAAAAGAGAAGGGAAAAGGTTTCAAAATAAAATTTTCAATGGGTGACGTGGAGGTAGGACCGGTGGCGAAGTGTGATGACAATATCATGATTGGTGTCGGGAGCGGTAAGTCTTAAAAGAAAAGGGCAAAGGTTTAAAAATATGATTTGCAATGGGTTACGTGGCGGTAGGACCAATGGTGGAGTGTGATGACAATATTGAAATTGGCGTCAAGAGCTGTAAGTTTTAAAAGAAAATAGAAAAGGTTGCAAAAGGCCCTGGTATTGCACCAAGAGTGCTTCAACTCCAAGGGGCTTCCCTAATTTACTTTATCAACCCACAGTTCGTACAAACTTGAAGGTGATAGTGCTATGTACACAACAGATGCATTATGTTCATGTTATCCTCTTCTTCTTTACGAAAGGGTGTTATTTATTAACTACGATAAAAACTAAAAATTAAATTGCTAGAAGGAAATTAAAAAAATGAAACTAACTTAATTTGCAGAAAGTAAATGACGGAAATGAAACTAATTTAATGTGGAGAAAGGAAATGACAGAAAGAAAATAAATTAAATTGCTGAAAAGAAATGACAGGAAGGAAACTAAACTAAATTATAGAAAGGAAACTAATTTAAACCACACTCAACTTGGCCAATCAGCTAAACAAACCCTACTTATCTTATGCTCTATCTACCATGCTTCTATCCATGCAGCTAAGCTATTCATGACTTAATTCTAATTAAAAAAGTGTTGATTTGCAGCTTGGAGAATAAAGGGGTAAAGGTTGTAACGAAGGGATAAACACCTGAAACAAGGCTTAGAAGTGAAAATATTGGTTTAAACCATATCAAAACTTTATTATAACACAAAAATTATTTGGATTAGAATGATTTGAAAAGTGCAATGGTGAATAGAAGAGGGATATGTGATATGAGATATCGCAATTGCAATATTCCAAAGTTAGAGGAGTAGTGGAAGTGATGTTGAGGAGCGGAAGAAAAATGCGAAATGTGATGGGGTAGAAGTTGCGAAGTGTGACGAGGTAAAAACTGTGATTTGCGATTTTCGATGTGGTGGAGTACAGAGGATATCGCAATTGGTGCCAAGAGTAGTAAGTCTTAAAAGAAAAGGGAAAAGGTTGTGAAATGTGATTTGCGATGAGTGACATGGCAGTAGGACTGGTGGCAAAGTACGATGACAATATTGCAATCAGTGTTGGGAGTAGTAAGTCTTAAAAGAAAACGGAAAAGGTTGCGAAATTCTATTTGCAATGGCTGATGTGGCAATAGGACCAGTGGTGAAGTGCATTAACAATATCGCAATCGACGTTGGGAGTGGTAAGTCTTAAAAGATAAGGTAAGAGGTTGAGAAATGCGATTTGCAAGGGGTGATGTGGTGGTAGGACCAATGGCGGAGTGTGATGACAATATCATAATCGACCTCAGGAGCAGTAAGTCTTAAAAGAAAATGGAAAATGTTGCAAAATTCAATTTGCAATTTGCGATGTGGCAGAGCATGAAATATTATTGCCATTGGTGGTTGGAGCGGTAAGTGTTAATGGGAACCGAAGAAAAGATGTGATTTTCCATGTGCGATGTGGCAAATTTATCGCAATTGGTTTTGGAGTGGTAAGTCTTGAAATAAAAAGGAAAAAAGTTGTGAAGTGTGATTTGTGATTTGCAAAGTACAGTAGTAGGAATTTCAATGAGGAAAGGCAGAGGTCAAATTTCAATGGTTTTCAAGTGTTTTGTGTTAAAAAGGGTGAGGCAAATGTGACCAATAAGAATAAAGGAATAGGGAGGGCTAGATATTTTAAGTGTTTCTAGGGATAAAGGGTGGGTGCAGAAATGAGAATAAGCAAGAAAAAATGGGAATGGAGGGAGTAACAACAGTGTGCAGATTGTGAAGATAGAGATGGAGAATGAAGCTGGGAGGCACCAGAGAGCTTCTCTGGGGTTTTAACAATAATTCCTGAAATCAACCTGCTAACTTATGTGCAAAGAAATATGAAAATGTGTAAAAACACAGTGCAAATGAAGACTGAAAAATGGTAACGCAAATCTACTTTTAATCTCAGAATCGGTGAACAGAAATCAATATTTGAGTCTGTGGGAAGGTTCGCCCTCCTCGAGCTCTATTGACAAAGACGAGAAGGGGGTCTTGATCCAAAATTTTTTTGGTTTTTCTCCTCTATTCTATTACTCACGAGAAAATGAAACCTACAGAAGCACACTAAAAGAAAAACTAAACAACAATGAGACATAAACGAAATTATCAGAAGCGGAACTAATGAAATGACAGAAAGAAGAGAAAAAATACATCAGAGAGGGAAAGGCATGTGGATTGGGCCCTAACCCAGAAGCCTAGCTCTCTGAAATTTAAATTAGTTAAATGAAATCAGCGTTCTCATTTCATAAAATAATAGCCTCATACATTTCTGAAATTCTGATCCCTTAGTAAAATAATAAAAAGCTCAATAGCTTGCAACAAAGTTTCGACCCTTCCTAGCTCTATTTTTTCTCTATCTCTTCTACATGGTAGCTACCAAAAACTCCCCTGAAAATATTTATTGAGTCTGCTTGACTCCAAGTAAACAAAGATTAAGTGTACTCCTCTTTGATTTTCTTGGCTACCTCTGGAATTCAAATTACTGGAGAGAATCCTTGGGGATCCTTTGGCTTCCTTTGGAATTTGAATTGTTGGAGAGAATATTTGGGATCCTTTGGCTACCTTAGAGAGTCAAGGAGGGTGGAAAATACTCATATAGCTTCTCCTTTCTACCTCATCCAAGTCTTTATGATAAAATCCTTATAAAAATTCTAATAATTCATCATTTTCTCCACTCAACCTCATATTAGGCACTTAGAGTATGTTAGCCTTAATCACCACCTATACTAGCATCTTAAAACCAAATAATAATAAAAATGCAAGAACAAAGAAATCTAAGAATGAAAAAAGGTAACCATTAACCCCTCCAAATATGTCTAATGATGGAGCTTATCACTAGTCATAATTCTTTGATGAACCAATCATCATAGATCCCAAAATTTGTATTGTAGCTAGTTTTCTGTTTACTTATGCTCTTACTCAATTTCTTTTGTTGTTGTTACCTTGAAATTCATATTCTTCAAAAAAAAAATTTGAAACTTTCAAATAACCTTATTGAGACACTCTTATACATTCATTTTTCTTCTGTTTCTAACTTCCTTTCTTACATCAGTATGCACTCTCTCAGGCACTTTCATCATAATTTTCTGCACACTTTTTAATTCAACATCCAATACAGATTTCAGTTGAAATCCAATGTTTTCCTCTCTCAATTTTTTCATAAGGGTTTTAGAATTCTTATCTTGCTCCTCCCAAACATACATATTTTCACATATGTTTAATTCAATTTAATGCCTTCTTCCTTGTTGTATTAGAATAAAAATACTATTTACCTTCTAGAATGTGTTGTTGTTGTTGCTCACCAACTATTGCATTTTATTTTCATGCATGCCACTAGTATATGGAATTCTAGGTTGCTCCTAAAAATCATTTCAGTTTGCAAACTCTATGTAACTCTCGTTAGTTGTATCTCTTTCCAACAATTTCTCTAAAAATATCATCTCTTCCTCAAAATTTCTAGACATTTTCTTTGAATGTTAAAATTGAGGCTCAATTTCATCTTCTAAAAATACTTCAATTTCTATTTATTTAATCAAATTTTCATGTTCATCAGCACTTCCTACAACCTCATAATCAATTTTAACTTTTAACTTTCCCTTTTGTTATTTAAATGTTGTAAGCCTCCATTCATTTCTAGGCACTTTTTAACATGTTTCATCTCTAGATGTAATCTCTTCTCTTGGTTTTGGTCCTGAACAAATTTTCCAACAACTCTAATTCTTCATCATGTCTCTCAAGAATTAAAACTGAATTATTTTTATCTCTCTCCTTTTACTATCTCCACTATTCATGTTTTCCGTATTATCTGCAAAAATAAGTCCTTTGCAACTTCTTACAACAATGTCATTCATGAATTGTACATGATCTCCACTTTGATTTTATTTAATAGAAAATTATGCTTCATATCCTCTAGTAGAAAAAATAAGATTATATTCTGTATTTTTTCTTTTGCAAAGTAAATTTATATCATCTTCATCAATCTTCATAAAAACTTCAAATGACTATCATTATTCCCTGTCTATCCAACCTGCAAACATACACTAATCAATATATTTAAAATCACAAGTCTAACTGGCCTTATTTTATTCTTCAAACACCAATTTTTCATGTTAATTTGAACTTCCCAAATAGTTCATGTGACTTGTAGTAATTCTCTCATTTTATTCATCCTCCTTTCTAAGGATGTTTCCTTGCTTTGGTGTAAGAATTTCATCCACAATTCCATTAATTGGAATTTATTTCGTATTTCATTCATGAGGAAACTCTCCCCTATCTAAAATTGCATGACCTACATTCATACACATTTCATTAGTTTTAAAATCGCAAGATCCTTGATCTCATCAACTCCTTCATCCTCATCTTGATAAAGGATATGTCCTTTTTCAGGTTCACAATAATGAACTTTAATCTCTACTACCCTATGTTCCCTCCTTAACCAAGCATGTAACTTGTGCTTCAGTTGCACATACAATGTGTTCCACTTTACTTTCTTCTACATAATCCACATGTGTCTTTGGTATTCCTCACCTTCCAGTGTCAATTCCATTAGTACATTCTATTGTACTTTTATCTCATAAACTTCTTTGTCAAATTCCTTTTGAATAAATTTTCTCTTTATGCTATTTTCTTCGGCATCATTTTTTCTTCTATTGTGGTTTTTCCCTAAACCCATGAAATAACTATCAGTAGTCATCATCCTTATTCCGTTTTTAACTTTACCTTGTCCACTTGTAAACTGCACCCAATCCTATGCGATAACAAGTTACTCCTTAACTCGTTACAACACGTCACCAAGTTATCTTTGATCCAAACCTCTTGGTAGACTTGGTTCTATCCTCTATAACATCTTGAGCTTCTCTGCTCATTCTAGGCTTCCATAGATCTTCATTTCCTTTGAGAACATCTATTTATCGTCCTCCTTCCAACCTGATCTGGAACTCGCAAATGCTTTGTCAAAATTCTTCAAGACCTTCTTATTTTATTTGTGACAATCCTTCTTTTGTAATCATCCTCATCAATGATACCTGTAATAAAAAATTTACGTGACAAACTAGTTGAAATCATAATACCACTTTACCTATTTTTTTAGGTTCATTCAAACATGCACATTTTTGTTGCAATCTTCAATCTACTTCTTGGCTCTATCATTGTTGTCCTAATTTTTCTTGCTCATCCAAATAAAATTCTTCTCCATATTTCTTTCAAATAGAAATTCATTCTACTTTTATCCAAGTATATTTCCTTCCAAAGAACTTCAATGTTATTTCTGAACAGAAACATCAATTAATATATTCATCAATATATATTGCAAACAAAACAAATTACTTGAATTAGATTTCTCAGACCTTTGATGTTGCAATCTCTAAATTTCTCCCCCAAAGGGAAAAAAAATTTTGACATCCTTTTTGAAAGAGCATACCTACCATGATACCACTTAATGCAGGAAAATATAACTTTTCCTACAACTCAACTCTGATTCATGGAGAGTTGTATGGAACTTGGAACCTCAGTAGTTTCTACCCACATTCAATCTTGATCTAGTTGGAATTATAGACGAGAATTATACCCAACTCTGCCTTAAACGATTTCTATCAATCTCATTTACTTCCTCTATAGTCTCTCAAATAGATGAAATATATTCCAATCTATATTACATTAAAATATTCTATTATTCACACTAATTAATTTAGAAATTAATATTCCTAATTCACAAAAATAATTGGATGCATTCATCATCTTGATCATTTCACCTATTCGATAATTTTTTGTTGACATGATACAAAATTTCATTCAAATTTCATTTCCACTCCTATTATTTACCCCTTTTTTGCATTTCACCACACATTTTCCAAGACCTATTGTCTTGCACACATATTTTTAACATCCTCTTTTGATGTTGTGTCATTTATGAATGCAAAGTGCATTGAAAAGTGGCCTCACCATGGTTCAATTCTCTGTCTTCCAAAAAAATACCCGTAGATAAATATTCCTTCTCTCATTCACTTAATCATAAATTTTCCTTAATCCTTAGCCAGGATTGATTCTCCACATGACATACCTGTAAATTAATATATCATTAGTTTTAGGCTTCAAAAAGATGTTGAAACTCTGCTAATAAAGACTATAATTATTTGCAAGCACATAAACACATAGACAATTCATGGACACAACAAATATATGAAAACTCTATTTCATGAATTAAATATTGTACATAGACAAATACTCATAAAATCTCTTGTTCCTCTCTTGGCTAGATTCTACATTCATTTGGCCATTACCTTGCTCGTAGGCTTATAGTGATTAAATACAAAGTTACAAGAAAAATATAGTTTTCTACATCCATAAATCCCTCAGTTTATTCCCTAAAACTCTCAGTATTTATTTCATAAATCTGTCATGATTTCAAAGGTAAAATATACTTTTCCTATGGACAAAATCTCATCTATCCATATATTTTTATAAAACTATTCTATAATAATTAAAATAATTAATAATTTTTAAAATTGATAAATTATAATTCCTTTACAATATTGAAACCCATTTTGGATATTTTCTTCAAACATATTTGACTTTTCAATAATGACTTGGAATTTCATATTATCCAGCATCAAATTCCTAAGATAGAAAATATATGACCTCCTGGTCATAAGCCTTAGATGACCCAATCATCCTGGATCCCAAACTTTCTATTATACATGATCATCTGTTTCTTTATGGTCATGTTTAATTTATTTTTCTATTGTTACCTTTGAACTCCTAGGCTTCCAAAATTTATTTTATATCTCTCCATTAACCTTATTGATGCACTCTTGTACACTCATTTTTCTCCTACTGATAACTTCCTTTCTTACATTAGTGTACACTCTATCCATCACATTCATCATAAGTTTCTACAACCTCTCTATTTTATCATCCAATTAGGATTTCAGTTGAAACTCATTGTTGTCATCTCTCAACTTTTGCACAATAATTTCAGAATTCTTATCTTTTTTCCTCTTCCCCGTCATACTTTCTTTAAAACATGTTTAATAAAATTGAATTTTGTTACAGGTAATTTTGTTGAATTAACTAAAATGGCCTAGAAACCAAATTAATCAACATCCTTGACACCTTGAAATCATCCCATTCCAAATATTTAAGCATTATTGATCAGGAGTTCATGAATTTTGGTCAAAATTGAAAGTGCTCGAAACTATATTGAACCTGAGTGATCGGGTAGATCTTGTCATTCGCATTCTAGCGTCATGAACTGTTCGAAAAACCAATGTCGTATGAGGGAGATATCGCGTTCTCATTGATTTCCCAAACAAATAAAATTGTGATAGTTTTGACTACAGTGCCCAGTTAGCATACAGGTGTACAGTCAACAAAATTGGGAATATCCTTACAATATTCAATTCTCCAAGCCTATGACACCTTTCCACGTGACGCATTCAGGATCATTGGATGTGTTGTACATTTGATTTGTTGAGCCGATAGTTGGGTGACACGTGGCCAGCCCGGACATGCCTCTGGAACTCTGCCTGCATCACAGTTTTGCGCAAAACTTTTTAATGTGGAGGTTTTAAACCACAGGGTTTTTGGGGTCGACATGTGACCACCCCAGCCCCTTAACCACAAAATTTAATTTTGTAGCTTATTTTCAATGGGATTGTTAGTGTGCCTCTAAATTTTGAGATTATGCCGATTTTAACTACAGTTAACTGCAGTCCTCCAAATTTAGTGGACTTTTTGTGGGAGAAATTTGGAAAAAGCCTAACCAAGTCAATTTTCGACCAATTTGAGTGAAACAAGAGTCTACCTAGACTAATTTGAGCATTATAAAGCCATTGGAGTGGAGAAAACAACCATTATAGACTTGCAAACACATGTATTTTCATAATTTTGAGCATAACGAATGATGAACACGCCATTAGTAGATGGAACACCAGATGTAGCCCAGGAGGGGTGAACTTATTCATCATGCCTACTATGTAAATATTATGTGTGGTTTTATATTTGTTATACACTTCTGTTCAGTGTTATTTAGGCTTATTTTCATGCTTAAGTTTCACAATTTCATCTATGTTTCATGGTTATATTCCTCAATACTTAAGCAAACTAATGGAGAAAAATATGTACATGTTTTATAATTGAAAAGACACTTAGCAGAAAAAAATAATAAAATCCTTTCAGATCAGGTTGGTATCAAAGACAGAGTTTATTTGCTGGTGTTATTGTGTGCAATTTTTTTTTTAATTGTTTGCATGTTTTCACATGTTTACTAGGCTAAAGCTTAAGACAGGAGAAGGAAAATTGGTGGAAGCAAGAGGGTCTCAAAGTGATCCACAATAGAGGAGGGGTGATATTGCCACATTCTCCACCACCAAGACGGTCTCAAAGTGATCCACAATAAAGGAGGGAGATATTGCCACATTCTCCACCACCTAGTCCACGTCCTAAAGAAGAAGAATCAACATTAAGCATGCCTCCAGAGGAAGAAGAAATCCATAAAAAAGTGGAACCAAAAGAAGAAGAAAGAATGTCTAGGAAATAATTCCTTGACATGATTGAGATGGTGAGAATCCTTTATCAAGAAAGGAATGAGAGATTAGAAGGAGAAGGATCCAAACTTCACAAGGAAGGACAAGGATCATCAGGAGGTCAAAATGATGAAGATAAATCAAATAAGGGTAATGGAGGAAATGGTGGCAATGGAAAGTCACCATCCTCACCCTCATCATCATCATGCTCTACTTCATATTCAGTACATCAGTGACACAAGTCAAGGAACACTGGTAAAACTCATTTTCTAAAAATTGATGTTAAGTTTGAATTGAAAATGTTTAATGGTCAAGTCAATGTAGAAAATATTGATAATTAGATTGGAAATTGGAGGTCTATTTGAGAATTCAGAACCTTCATGATGATGATGCCAAAATCCAATTAGCTTCATTGAGAATGGAAGGTGCAACACTTGTTTGGTGTGAAGCCAAGAGAAAGGAGGAGATCAAGAAGCATGGTAAGATTATCCTATCATGCACTAATTTCATTACTACAATAAAACAATAGTTTTATTCATTAGTTCATATGCATAAAGCCATAATGAACTGGAAAAACTTTAGACAATTGAAAGGACAAAAACTGCAAGAATACACCCAAGAATTTAGGAGAAGATCTCTCTTATTAGGGGTAGATTTGCAGAGCCAAGATACTTTTCTCAAGTACATAGGATGCTTACATAGCTACCTAAAACATACTATCCTCATGTTTAACCCTACAAGTCTAGATGAATTTTTTGTTCAGACCACTCATATAAAAGCTAGAGGGAAAAACATTTCTGATGAGGGTAGGAAGAAACCTTTTAAGGGGAAAAACAAAGAGAGTACCTCAAAAGCTAAGGGAAAAAAGAATGCATCTGTCAAGAAAGAGGGAGAAAAGGTGGTCTTCAAAATTTTTTTAAGAGAAGGCCATGATGAAAATTTTTGTTGGAAATTACATCATGAAAAGAGGCCCAAACATCAGAACAACAAAGGGAAACAAAAAACTACAGCTACAACTCAACATGATTTAGGAGAGGATTCAGGTGATGTATCTAAAATTACAGCCATGGTATTGAAGAACATGAAGGGGAAAGAAATTTCAACTAAACCCAGTACTATTACATCAAACTGTGATATACAAGTTCTAAACAAAGAAGACAAAATTGAACTGTTTCATGTGAGGGTCATATCCAAACATACCAAGATTGACACGTTGTTTGACACTGGGTCACAAGAAAACTTAATCTTTGAATACTTGGTCAAGAAACTTAATATTGATACCATTCCACATCCAAAACCATATCCACTTGGTTGGATTTGTAAGGATGCAAATTTACAGGTTTCAAAGAAGTGTATATTGTGGTTTGTAATAACTGCACATTTTGTTGACACTATATGTGGTTTCGCTTGACATTACAGGTTTTGTGTTAGGTAGTAATTACTTGTATCACAGGAAAGATATATTCCATCACCATGAGAACAAATACCATTTATTCAAATATGGAAAGGAGTACATTGTTAGAGCACATCGCAAGAAGACAAATATTTCTATGCTAAATGCTCGATAGGTAAAAAGGCTAGTGAATTCAAGTAAGAATTTTGTTCTTCTAATGATTATGCCTAAAGATGATGTTAATCATGAATCATTTGAGTATTTTGATCCTAAGTTGAAATAATATTTATATGATGTAGTTGATTCACATCATGAGATGTTCGAGCAGCCAACATAATTGCCTCCAGAAAGGGAGCTTCAACGTGAGATTCAATTGTAGCAAGATTGTCCTCTTCCAAACATCAGCATGTATCGCATGTCGATAATGCATAATGCTGAAATTAAGAGGAAAATCAAGGGAATGTTGGAAAAGGGACTCATAAGGAAAATCACTTCGCCATGTGGTTCACCTATAGTCTTGATTCCAAAGAAATATGGGACTTGGCACATCTGTGTAGACTTCAGAGATTTGAACAAGATAACGGTAAAGAATCGATACCCACTCCCAAGGATAGATGATTTTCTTGATCAACTGGAAGAAGAAAATTTTCTAAGTTATATTTACAAAGTAGATATCATCAAGTAAGAATTCCAGAAAGTGATATATGGAAGATTTCATTCAAAACCAAACAAGGAATCTTTGAGTTGTTGGTTATGCCAATTGGTTTGTGTAATGCACCGGCAACTTTCATGCATGTTATGGATAACGTTTTGCATACATTTCTTGACGAATTTTTCATTGTGTATTTAGGTGATATACTGATTTTCAGAAAAACAACAGAAGAACATGTCTTGGATGTGAAAAGGGTGGTTGATGTTTTGAAGAAAGAGAAATTATTTCTTAAGATGTCAAAGTGTGAGTTAGGAAATACTTTTTTCATTTATTTGGGACACATTGTAGGAGGAGGCAAGTTGAGAATTGATCCTTATAAAGTGGAAGCCATTGTGAATTGGCCCACTTCCAAAATAGTAACCGAGGTAAGAAGTTTCTTAGGCGCATCTCAGTATTGGAGAAAGTTTATTTCTAACTTTTTTTCCATAGCAGCTACTATGCATGCAGTGACAAGTGTGAAGAAAGGCTTCCAATGGGGAGGAAAATAGAAGTAATATTTTAAAGCTTTAAAAGACTAGATCAGTTCAGCTCCAGTCATTTCATTACAAAATTGGGACAACCATTCGAGATACAAACCGATGCTAGTGATTCTTCCATGGTAACAATACTTTTGTAGCATGGTAAGACAATCCATTTTCCTTCTGAAACATTCAATGGTGTTGTAACTAATTATCCTACATATGAAAAAGAGTTGTATGCGTTGGTGCAAAGCATCAAGAAGTGGAAGCACTACATGATGGGTAAAGTGACGATTATAGATACAGATCACCAACCATTACAGTACTTGCATTCACAAACAAAATAGCAGTGATCACGACATTTCAAGTGGATGGGTTTCCTTCAACAATTTCAATTCATTATAAGGTACAAGAAAGGTATTTTCAATAAAGTTGTTGATATGCTTTCACGGCTGATTATAAGTGCTTCTACTTTACTTAAACGTGATTCTATCGTGCATGAGAGTTACATAGAACAATATGCACATGATGTTGATTTTCAAGATGTTTATGCTAGTTTGAGTGAAGGGAATCAAGTTCAGGAAAATGATTATCACATGCATAACAATTTTCTGTTTCACTTGGGCAAGCTATGTATACCACAAGGAGAGAGGCTAAGTGTTATAAGAGAGGCTCATTCATCTCTTATTGCTGGACACTTTGGGGTAAAAAAAATAGTGGCACATCTATAGAGGTATTGCTATTGGCTTCGCATGATAGATAGTGTGTCACATTTTATAAGAGGTTGTTCTATGTGTTCAACAAAAGAGCCTAGCAATAGGAATATTGGGTTCTACACGCCACTACCGATACCATCAAGGCCATGGGGGATTTTCCCCATGGACTTGGTTGGAGCTCTACCTATGTTAAGAAAACAACATGATTATATTTATGTAGTTGTGGATAGATTCAGTAAAATGTGTATACTTATTCCATGTAAGAAAACCATTATTGCTGAAAAAATTGCTAAACATTATTTTCAACATGTATGGGTTCATTATGGATTGCGAAATTCTATTGTTAGTGACAGGGATTCTAGGTTCATTGGGAATTTTTGTTCCAATCTTTGGAAGATGATGGACACAAAGTTGAAAAATAATGCTTCTTTTTATTCGCAAATTGATGGCCAAACCGAGATAGTGAACATAATCATTGTGGATCTATTGAGAGGATATTGCAGCAAATATCCCAAGTTGTGGGATGAAGAAGTACATTACATTCATCATATTTACAACCGAGAAATGCACTTTTCTACAAATACTTCACCTTTTCAAGCATACTTTGGGTATTTTTTGAAATTTCCATTAGACTCCATCTTTGAGAAGGATGTTGCAATTGATGGGCATAGTGATATTGACAAGGCTCAAAAGTTCATTGAGAAAATTCAGATTATTCATCAACAAGTTCAATAATAGCTTGAGAAGAGTCAAGGAAAATACAAGGAGAGGCATGACACACATAGAGTTGATCAAAAGTTTCAAAAAGGAGATGAGCTATGGTTGCACATAAGAAAAGAAAGGATGCAACGAGAATGTAAAAATCTCAAGCCCATTCACTATGGTCCATTCAAGGTCATAAAGAAAGTTGGTAACAATGCATTTCAACTTGACTTGCCTTCATATATGCAAATCTATTCAGTTGTTAATGTTGAAAAATTACATTTGTATGAGCCACCTTTGATTGCTGATCAAGGAAGTGATGTTCAACTACCTTCTATTGATGATTTCTTGCCAGAATTTCTGGATGAGCTCAAAGAGGGTACCATTCTTGACAGGAGGACATGAGCATCTAATAGGGGAAGTGTTGACTACCTTCGAGTTGGGCTAAAAGGAAATAAGCCAAGAAAGGAAAAGTGGATGGAAGTTGCAAAGGTGAGGGAGTTGTACCCTCATCTACTGAATAGGTAATCAAGTATTTTGGTGTCCAAAAGCTTCCCAAAGGGGAGGTGTGATTAGGATTTAATGAATTTTTCTCAAAATTAAATGATCTAGGTGGATATTGGTGACCACCCGCCTATTCCACTTGGAGCCCCACCATTGTCTCTTTCAGTTTTTTTTTCACAACTTACTATTTTTACCATTTTTTTGAGTCCTAAACTTCCAAAGCCATTTTGAAGCCCCAAATGGAGGTAGTATGCCAAGGTTACATCGTCGGGAAGTTGAAACACCAATTTACCCAAACGGGGCCCATAGTTTTGGCGCTTCACCTCCTAGGGTTATTTGGATGTTTAGAGTTCTCCATTATTTCTCCATAATAAATAGGCCCTCAAGCCTCATTGTAACACAGTTTAGAGGTCTGTAGTCACCACATCTCTTCTCATATATTCGCTACCAGCACCCTAGCTATTTTATTTCCATCATGTTTGTAAGCATATTTCTGTGATTTGATATTAATGAAATGAAGCCTTATTTCCACTGTATTTCTATGTTTATGGTTATTTCAGTATTCTATTGCATTCCTGCATAAATCTGGATCAGTGGTATCAGATTGGTCTGCTTTTTCTCGATCCTTCTTTGCATGTCCCCAACAAGGTCGGGGTATAAGGATTTAGGGCTCAATCTGGTGGAACCTTTGCAATATCAGCCTCACAAACCCCAACGGACGCCCATGGGGGATGAAAAGAAATATGAGGGAGAAGGAGATGCTATCAAAATATTGCTCTAGGAGGCCCTCAAAAACCAAAGGAACGCGATGACGGATAAATTTTCCCAGATCCTTCAACGACTGACCACTGGCGACGCATCTGCATCTAGTAGCCACTCTGGAGGCGCGACTCCCTTTAAGGTACAAGTAAACTTTGACATTCCCATATTTGAGGGTTAAATAGATGCAGATGTCATAGATAGATAGATGAATCTATTAGAAGGAAATTTATTGATTCATGACTTTTCCGACTGGGAGAAGAATATTTTTTCACTCCTCAAAGCTATCCCCCATGTCAACGACTGGTGGGAGACCTAATGTGAGAGAAAGGATGATATATAACCCTCTCTATTCTCAGTCTTACCCACTTGGAGTTCTTTCTATCATGCCTTCAAGGAGCAATACTATCCCATGGGGAGCTATGAGGGAAAGTACATACAATGGACCACGCTGCGGCAACAAAGGGATCAAGATGTGCATGAGGTAATGAATTTGTTCCATACCTTGCGCACAAATTTGGGTATAAAAGGTTTAGAGAAACATTTGGTGCTAAAATATCACAGTTGTTTGCATGGATACATTTAGGAGGAAATGGAGTTCCTTGACATCTCCTTGCTTGGTACGACATACCAGTATGATGCCACGATTGAGCAGAAATTCAAACAGAAGAAGTGAGGCTTTGGATCTACGAATCAAAATCAAGGGAAAGGTGCCCCCAAATTGTATAACAAAGGACAAAGCCAAGGCATGGCGGCCCATGAAAACCTGCCAAAGACACAAGAAAAGAACAACACCATAAAGCCAAAGAAGGACACGAGAAAGTGGTGTAAGCTCCATAAGAGCTCCACTCACAACAAAAGTGAGTTTCGAGCCAAGAAGTTGCTGGTAGGTGAGATGAGGGCTTCTGAATCAAATACATCCTCTGACTTTGAATCATAACCTGACAAGGTGAATGAAAAAGGGAAGTAGATTATTGATGCAGAGCCCAACGCTATTTTTGCCACTACGAAGACCTAGAAGGAGGAACCAAAAGATCCAGAGGAGCCAAAGCATCTCTTCCACTCCCAGATTTGGGTAAAGGGTTCCCCACTATGGTTCATTGTCGACAATGGGAGCCAAAAGAAACTCATTTCAACAGATTTCGTGAAGCGGCTGGGCTTGCTGACCATATTGCACCCAGAACCATACACCATTGGGTGGCTTCACCAAGGACGAGATCTTCGCGTCAGCCAGTAGTGTTGCCTTCCCTATAGCATCAAGCCCTTCAGGGATGAGGTATTGTGTGAAATTTCTCCTATTGATGTTTATGTTGTATTATTAGGCCAATCATACTTGTGGAAGCGACAAGTTGTGTATGAGTCCCAACCTCACGTTGTTAATGTTAGTTTGGGAAGTAAATTGTACGGGATACCAGAGGTACCACCACCTCCCAATATCTCTTTGGTTACTGCAAAACAATGCAGTAAGCTCATTTCCCAAACTAGGAAATTTTTTCTCCTCGTGATCCACCCCTAGGGAAAGAAGAAGATTGTGGCCATGACCTCTAGACATGGCTCCTCTACACGACAAAAAAAAATGGACAAGGTTGTGGAGGAGTACGGGGACATATTCACCTCACCCACAGGGGTGCCTCTACATTGTCAGCTCAAGCACCCCATTGACCTAACCCCAAGTGAACCCCTGCCCAATGGGCTAATCTGTAGGCACTCTGTTCTAGAGAATGATGAAATCAAGGGGTAGATTCAGGAGCTGCTACAGAAAGGTCACATCCGACCAAGTTCACCACCCTGTGGGAGCCCGATCACATTGATACAGAAGAAGGATGGGACTTGGAGACTTTGTATTGATTATCAGGAACAGAACAAGATCACTGTTTGGAATAGGTACCCGATCCCATGGATTGATGACCTTCTGGACCAAATCAAAGGGGAAAAATATTTCAGCAAGATCAACTTGAAGTTTGGGTATCACCAGGTACCAATTGAACCCTCTGATGTGTGGAAGATTTCCTTCAAAGCCAAGGAGGGCCTTTTAAAATGGCTTGTCATGCCTTTCAGATTGACAAATGCTCCCGCAACCTTCATGTGGTTGATGGATGACATCTTCAATCCATTCACCAACTCATTTGTAGTGGTATACTTGGATGACATTTTGATCTTCAACCATACTTGGGAAGAGCACCTCCACCACATACGAGAAGTCCTCCAAACACTGTGGCAACACAAGTTGTGTGCCAATTTGGAGAAGTGAACTTTTGGCATGGCCCAGGTTCAATATCTAGGATACATTATTGATGAAAGAGGGGTGGATGTGGATCCAACCAAGATGCAATTCATTTGGGATTGGCCAGCCCCAACCACCCTAATAGAGCTTCGCAAATTTCTGGGTCTTGCTAATTTCTACCGCATTTTCATGTTGGGATTCTCTCATATCACTTGGCCCTTGAGTCAAGTCACCAAGGGAGGAGCGAAAGAAAAATTATGCTGGCCGGAATCTCAACAGAAGGCATTCGTAGAATTGAAACATCGCCTATGTTCTACCCCAGTTCTCACATTACTAGACTTGAAACAACCATTTGAGATCGAGACAGATGCCTCTGACTAGGAATTGGGGTATTTCTTACTCAACAGGGGCATCCAGTGGCATATCACAGTGAGACATTGTCCGACACAGTTGGAAAGTATCCCACTTATGACAAAGAAATGTATTCCATAGTACAGGCTTGTCGACAATGGAAGAATTAGATTTTGCAAAAGGAGAAAATGATCCACACAGACCACCGACCCCTGCAGTTCATAAAGACACAAGGGAAGTTGTAGAATGATCAGCATCAGAAGTGGTCCACATATTTGCAACAATTTCATTTGAACATCAAGTACAAGAAGGGTAGCACCAATAATGTTGCATATTGCCTCAGCCGACCACCGATCGTGGCCATAACCACTGTTCTCAAATCTTGTGGGCATGAGACTTCTGATTGGTTGCTTCTCTACAAGAGCGACCAGAATTCAGCTACACATACAAGGCACTCTTGGGGGGTATGCAAGTTCCAAATTTTCACCTCCAAGATGCACTATTATATCACCTGGCACACCTTTGTGTTCCTTCAAGTGAGCGTGCCAAGATGATATGGGAAGCACACTACAGTCAAGTCGCTAGGCATTTGTGGTTGAGAAAACAGTGGCAATACTGTAGAAGTATTTCTATTGGCCGAACCTTCGACAGGATGTCGGCAAGTACATTAGATCCTATACTGCTTGTGCCATTGCCAAACTGACCATCAAGAAGCAAGGGATCTATACACTGCTTACCTGCCCCTAGTTGAACTTCGCAACCCATCTCCATGGATTACATGTCTGGCCTTCCTTCTACTAAGCATGGAAATTAATATGTTTTCATGGTGATCGAAAAATTCTCAAAGATGGCCATTATGGTGGCCTGCAAGAAGAATATCACAATAGAAGCCACTGCTAAAATCTTCTTTGAATGAGTGCGGGTGCACTTTGGGATCCCACAGTCTATCATATCAGATCAGGACAATATGTTCCTTAGCACATTTTGGTCCAGCCTCTGGTCAATGTTGGACACCAAGCTCACCATGTCCACAGCTTTCCATCCCCAAAGTGATGGATAGACAAAGGTCATCAATAGGATGATTGTACACATTTTGCGCATGTAAAATTCAAAGAATTCATGCACATGGGATGAGAGCCTTAACTATGTACAACACAGTTATAATCGGGCTCTCCACAGCTCAACCAGCCACAAACCCTTTCAGAAGGGCTTGGGATTTCAGCCACTATGTCCCATTGAAGTAGCCATGACATTTGCAGCTACTTAGGCCGATTCGTCTCATGTCCAGTATGAAGCTGACAAATAAAACAACTTCATCAAGCACATTCAACACATCCACCAATGGGTTCATGACATATTGGATAGAGCCAATGCTAAGTACAAGCAACGACATGATCAACATTGGGTGCCACAGAACTTCCAGGTGGGGGGAAAGGTGTGGCTACATTTACAGAAGGAGCACCTCACTAGACCCCACTGCAAAATTTTCCCGCTCCGATATGGGTCGTACACCATCACCAAGGTTGTAGGGAACAATGCCTTCAAGCTCAGTATTCCACCATTCCTTGGTCTGCACCCACTATTCAATGTAGACTACCTTCTTCCCTACTTCCCACCTCTATTGGACACCTTTGACATTGTAGAAGAACTTGCACCAAAAGAGTTAAACCCAGACTACATGGAATAGGCCACCATAGACTGTATCATGGACATGAAAATCAAGAACACTCACCAATAGAAGATCCAATTGTATCGGGTTGTCAAAACTGGCCAACGCCTACACCAAGGAAATTGGTTCACTAGGGACCAAGTTCAACAGAAGTTTCCTCATCTCATGGAGGAACTCAACGCAATGGGGATCGTTGCTTCCTAAGGGGGGAGGAATGATCCAGGTGGATATTGGTGGCCGCTTGCCTATTCCACTTGGAGCCCCACCATTGTCTCTTTCAGTTTTTTTTTCACAACTTACTATTTTTAGTAGTTTTCTAGGTTGTGAACTTACAAAGACACTTTGAAGCCCCAAATAGAGGTAGTATGCCGAAGTTACATCCCCGAGAAGTTGAAACACCAATTTGCCCAAACGGGGCCCATAGTTTTGGTGCTTCATCTCATAGGGTTAGGTTTTTGGATGTTTAGAGTTCTCCATTGTTTATCCATAATAAATAGGCACTCAAGCCTCATTGTAACACAGTTTAGAGGTCTGTAGTTGCCACATCTCTTCTCAGAGATTCGCTGCCAGCACCCTAGCTATTTTATTTCCATCATGTTTGTAAGCACATTTCTATGATTTGATATTAATGAAATGAAGCCTTATTTCCGCTATATTTCTATGTTTATGGTTATTTCTATATTTTTTTGCATTCATGCATAGATCCAAATCTACTAGAAACTATATTGAACCTAAGAAACTAGGTAGATCTCGTCATTCTGATTTTGGCGCCATCAATGGTTCGAAAAATCGAGGTTCTATGAGGGAGATATCACGTTATGATCGATTTCCCAAAAAGCTAAAATTATGATAGGTTTGACTGGGATACACAATTAGTATGAAGATGTAAAATCAGAAAAAAGGGGAATATTATGAGAATATTCCACTCTCCAAGCCTATGACATCTTTCCATGTGGCATATTTGAGATCATCGGATGTGTTGTACATTTGATTTGATGAGCCAATGGTTGGGTGACATGGCCAGCTCGAAGCCTGCCACGTGTCCCCTGTATGGTGGTTTAAAATTTGTGTATAGGTCTTGTGGGTTTGATCGTGTTACCTATATGTGTGCCCTCAACGTCTTATACCATCTCTGCTACCGAGTGTTGCTTACCCCATTAGCATGTCATACATATTTGAAGTGTTAAACATTGCAAATTGGGGGGGGAGGGGAATAGCTGGCGGTCCCAACCTGTCTAGTGAATGCTCATCACATGACTCTGGCATCCATGGTCATCCCAAGATACATGCCAAAAATTTTGTGGAAATCCACCTCCATCAAATTTATGCGCCAAAATTTTTAATGCGGAGGTTTTAAACCGCAAGGTTCGAGCAGTTGGAAGGAGGCCACCCCTACCCCTTAGCAAAGAAATTTAATTCTGTGGCTTATTTTTCGGCAGGATTGTTAGTGCACCTTTAAATTTGGAGGTTATGTTGATTTTAACTACAGTTAACTGCAATCCTCCAAATATAGTGGAGGTTTTCTAGGGTACATTGGAAAAAAGCCTAGTCAAGTCAACTTTCGACCAATTTGGGTGAAACAAGAGTCTACCTAGACTAATTTGAGCATTCTAAATCCATTGGGGTAGAGAAGACAACCATTGGGGGCTTTAAAACACATTTATTTACAAAATTTTGAGTATAATGAAAGATGGACATGCCATTGGGAGTTGGACTACCAGATGTAGTCGAGGAGGGGTGAACTTCTTCATAATGCCTATTGTGTAAATATTATGTGTGGTTTTATTTCCTTGTTATACACTGTGGTTCAGTGTTATTTAGGCTTATTTTCATGCTTAAAATTCACAATTTCATCTATGTTTCATGGTTAAATTCCTCAATCCTTAAGCAAACAAATGGAGACAAATATCTACATGTTTTATAATTGGAAGGACACTTAGCACATCAAACTAATACAATCCTTTCGGATCAATTATCTATCCAAAATTGGATTTTTTTGTGTTAATAAACTAAGAGACCTAGTTTTGAGACTCATCACACATTCTCCTCTAGAAACATGTATTGTACTTACCAGTGTATGTTTCCTTCACTAAAAGTCCGATGGTTTTATAATTTCGGTAAAACTATAAAAAAAAAATGAATCTTCTCTTTGTAGAAGCTTCCAAAGTGGTTTTAACCATTTACTATTGATTGAGATCTCAAACTACTATCCTAGAGGTATTATCTCTTATCCTTAGACCTTATCTTCCCTCATATGTGGATCTATGTCCAGGATTTGTAGAAACAGTTGGCTTGGTGGGGATCACAAGGGCATCACACAATAAACCTCTAACGTATCACGTGTGATCATATCATATTAAAAAATACCCTTAATTTGAGTACATATTGGAAAACACCTGTAAAAATAACATTATTTAACCCCCTACCAATATAAACCCAATACACCTTGCCAATTTAAAAAGCCGCTAAATTCACTATATATTATATGTATCCATTTTTTTATTAACATTTTTTATATCCCTTTATATTTTTTCATTAACTTTCAGCTTCATTTTTTATACTCGCGAATATAAAAACCATTTATCCCCAATATATTATGTCATTTTTTCCTCATTATATAACCCCTAATATGAACCCACGTGCTATGGTATTTCTCCCGTAGTGAAGGCCCCACGGTGGGGATTGACCCAGGTTTGAATTGTACTTGGAACCAAAAAAACCTTAGACACCAACCCTTTCAGAAACGACCTGCAAGAAGATCACAGTCTCCCTTGAGATGTCTATGTGTGGTTGTAGAACCATGTTTCTGCAACATTGAGGGACTACACAAGGTGGATTTTACTTTTATTTTCTACGTTTAGTTAATATTATAACATACATATATATTTTTCGCTGGAAAAATTAACCATTTACTTCATCACAACAATTTAACATAAATATATTTCAAAACAATATAAATTGCGTTATCATAACATAATCATTACTTCACATCACGCACAAAAAACAAAAATAACACATAAACATAGAATATTGCCTGAAAGGTCTTCTTTATTAAGATGATTTTATTCCGTACATTCAACTTCTCGACCCGTGCACAGAGTTGTACGTGGTTTTCACACTAAGCTATGGAATCTTCCAAGGTCTTCAGGCACTCAGCTGCAGAGCATCCCGTTAAGGCCCAAAATAGACTAAAGACAAAAAATACAATCACTTGCACTAATAAACTCTGCATTTCATGACTTTGACAAAAAATTATGTCTATTTGTATATCTTTACATCATTATAAAGCAATGGTCCATATACCATGAGCTGGAAAAAAATAATTAACTAAAAGCCTGATACCTATTACAAAATGAGGGGATTTGACCCACCTTAAATCCCCTAGACTTCACACAGTAGATATGACATCGTGGTAACACACACTATGCTCCTAAAAATGCATAGTCTTTGACCAAAATTGGACCAATTGGGGCTACGCGCAATAGGCCCCAAATGTTCCAATGTGACTCTTCCCGAGTCACTCAGCTATTATACCCTGAATCTTAAATGTGATGATCATGTAGGCGACATTATACTGCTAAAGTATTTCTCCTACCTCTTTTCCTCTTTGTGCACTTCCTCCAACAGTGCCTATGTTATTGGTCTGACTGTCTTCTGTAGCACTTATTTCTACCTCTGTCATAGTTTCTTGAGTTTACCATATACTTCCTATGAAATCTAGAGGTTGTCATCATGTCATGGCTAAGTCCTCACTATCAAAATATGATATTTTCTCTAAAGGACTTCAATATGCATTTGAAGAGTATTCCCTTCAGTGGTTCTAGCAAGCCTCTGCGAGACTGGTAAGGTCTTAGCAGTTGCGTGGATGTCATCCAACTACTTCTTCTTGGCTTTCAACTCCTCTTCAATCCTTTGTGTTTTTGTATCCTCTTGCAACAATGTCCAAATCTCCATAGTGCTGTCTAGCAACTCTCCACGCCCCACCATTTTGTCAAAGATGCCTTGTACTACATATTTTAGGTTCATCTTCGTCTACTCGCATATTTTCAGTGGAATGGATGGTTGCAGCCTCCTTTGTAGCTTAGAAATATTCAAATCATACTCAAACTCCATCTCGACAAACTTATTCTTTGAATCATTTATTTCGAGGCCGAGCTTCGCGATCTGATCTTCTCATGACTTTTCTACAACAATATTGACATCCAAAAATTCACTACGAGTCCTCCCAATTGGTTCTTCTAGATGTTGTTCCTGGCGCGTGTTATCTCTTTCCCATATCATAAGATCTATATCCTTCTTCATCATAGTATTTCCTTCTCCATCTATGATCTTATCAACGAAGTGCACTGTTCTCGCTCCTTGAGCTCAGTTGTTATTTTTTCATGGAAATCATGCAATATCTGAGGAAATAGGGAAAGAATATTTATATTGACACAATCCCACCCTTTAGAGTTATTTTTCGTCGGCATCTTTAAAATCCAGTGCTCTTCCTAATACCTACAAAATTCTTAAACAAAATGTTGTCTCTATCCTGCGCTCCAGCTATGTTGTTTGACTGCTCTATTCATGTTGTCTAATTGTCTATTCCAGTTGTCTGGCTATCTCCTCTAGTTTTCTGGCTATCTCCTCTAGTAACTTTAATTAAATGAGGACACTAGTTAGCAGCGTGCTATAGTGATCCCCGATCCTATTTGACAACTCTGTTATCACTTGTTGAAATTTATCCCATATTTCGTCAATTCCCCCCTCAGTGAGGACAAGTGGTGTTGCACCCCTAGATTTTCCCGCCTTTTTCTTCTTCCTCCTGCTCGTTGGAGTTACTGTTGGGACCCTCTTCCAGATGATGAAGGGTAAATCTTCTAGTTCTACACCACTAGGAGGGTCCTGGTTACCCTAGGCATGCTCTAAATTTGTCTCTTCTGCATCTTTATCCTTTCCACTTGTACCCACATGTTGCACAATGTCTTTTTCTATTTCCCTATCTCCTATGGTTAGAGTCACCCAAAACACTATCCAAGGCTATACTATGCTGAGAAGGTCATCTTCGGTGAAAAAATATGGTAGAGGATGCCATTTCGCTCTTAGATCCTTCCTAGCCTTAACATATAAGTTGTGAAAATATCCCTTAAATTCTGCTATATTGTGATACTGCTAAAAAAAACTTGGTGACAACCTGGGATTTTGAATGACTACGATGTGCACGTCCATTTCCCTCAATAATTTGAAAATCTTGTTTTCATGTGCTCATGTTGGCTTCTTGGTATGCCAAAGCGAGGCAGATCGCGTGGCTTCACATAAATCTGGCACAACTGTGGGAAATTGTGAATTTTTTGGTTCCTTCAATGCCAACAGCGTGATGATCAAGATCAACCATGTGTATTGAAATGTCTTGCCTTCTTCTTTTTCTTCAAAGAAGTCTTGCGAAAACTCCTTGCATAAATACTCGACCCAGTTAAATTGAACCCCTTTACTGCACTACGTGGCTAAGGAAACCACAAACACGAGGACTTCATTTTCTCTACATTTTATCTTCCCTACTAAAATTTGTGTGACGACGCACACTACTTGGTCGGTGATAGTATTAATGTCATAACTGCGCGAATTTTTGACTATCCTGTACATGTCCTTCATATTTTGTGTTACTGCCTTCTCTTTTGTTTTACCAATGAAATCCTCAATGGGATCCTTCCATTGGTAAGGTATCCCGGTAATCCTCCTTATTAGCATTTAATCAATTAGTATCCTCTCTCCCAGCTATACGTATCCATCATGCACTAATTCAAGTAGTTGTCACATATAGACCATGTTGATGCACTTCGACTGAAGTGTGGCACATTTATCATATTTAGCAAACCTTCTCTTTGTAATCCTTCAACCCACTAGGGTTTCTCCAACCTCGTGACTTCACTCTCCAGATAATATACTTAGTGTAGGTACCTTCTTGGCTCAAATTTTTGGTACTTACTTCAGACATCAAAGTGTTAGTCCTCCATATTCAATTGTGGTATTTTTCCTAGTGGTTCCCCTTCAAACGGTACTTTCTCTCGTAGTAGTGGTGTCAAAATTCTAAACTTCACATTCTCTGGATCCTTAACTGGCTTGGCACCTGGCTATCTTGGTGAAAAATATGATGCTAGTATAGAGGGAAGTTATGCGCCCTCTATCTCCATATGCTCCATCGAAACTTCCTTCTCATTGTCAAGAATTTGTTTTGGTTCCTTCTACTTTAGTGGTTTCTTCGCGTTCTCTATGATTTTTTTTCTTGTTTGTTCTTCTTCCATTGTTCTTTTGCTACCTTCTCCATTGGGTATTTCCTTACGGCAAAGGCTTCAACAAACTTCTTTGCTTCTATTTTCTTCAGTCCTTGTTTTCTGGTTTTTTGTTTTTGTGATGGCCTTGTGTGCATTGGGGACACAGGTAAACTTGGTGCTGCAACTTCCATGATGCCTACTATCCCTTTCTTCACAAACGCTTTGGCAATATCTTTGAAAATTCTCTTAGACATACAAAATCACTTCAAACTTGGTCATAAATTCATAACTGAGTTCTCTAGATAGCAGAGTGGGAGATTTGGAGCAAGACATAGCTTTTATAGTGAATTGAATGCAAATATGGTGATATATCTGACCAACTATGTTTCATAAATTCCTTTCTGCGCATCTTAACGACAAATTTCCTCTAACGAAAACCTTTTCCTTCCAACCATCACATTTCCAGTTATGGTTTACGTGTACCTCTCCATGTCATAGTAATCCTTCCTTCGTCACAGTTCTTTTGGACTTCATCATAATCCTGAATATTGTGTGGTAATATTCCTTCGGCATGGTTCTTCTAGACTTCGACATACTCCTAGATATAACAGAGTAATCTTCCCTTGGAGAAGTCGCTTTCGTAGAGTAATTTATAGTCCAGTGTCTGCCTTTTATTTTTAGTGAAAAGATCTAGGGAAAAAATCCTCCTTGTATACCTTCAATCTACTGCCATTCACTCATCCTAGAATCAGCTAACCATCTAACTTCACGAGCTAAATTGCACCACCATCATAAATGTGCATGATGGTATATGATTATAGCCAATGTCTTTTAAAATTTCCTGTGAACTTCGCAAATTTTCTGTCATATCAAGGTACAAGATATCCTTCCCAGAACGTCTTCTTCTTCATGTCTCTATCATGCTAGTCTCTCTCCCTTCCTTTTTTTAATTGTTGATGAATACCTACTATAAACATTTCTTCTTCTAGATTAAGAAATTGTGCCATCCTTTCCTCCATTATATCAGAGTCTGCCATATCTGTGAAGGCTGCAATTCTTAAACTTGGAAAAATTTATTCCATAGGGATAACTGATTCTTGTATATATACCAACATAAAAGGTGTTTGGCCTGTTAGTTTCTTGCATGTTATCTGGTATGCCCACAAAATCATTGGAATCTTTTGGTCCCAATCATTTATTTTCACATTGCAAAAATTTATGAGTGCATTATCCATAATATTATTGAGGGATTTGATTGTCCCATTCACCTATGGATGATATGGGGTAATTTTGTGATGGTATACTTGGAACTATTCTGTTAGTGCCTCAATAGTCTTACACAAGAAATGTGAACCCGTTTCACCCATCAATATATTTGAACACCCAAATCTGCACAAATTATATTAAAATATGATCTTTGCAGCGGTATCTTAGCTGAAATCATTCATTGATTGTGACAGGCCCACCTCGTCAAATGATTATTTGTAGTGATTATGTATCTTATGTCGGTCCTCTTTCCTGGTGGATTAATACATACAAACAAAGTCAATAGCCCATTTGTCGAAATATTTCAACGTCACCTATAGATTTAAGCACATTTCATCTCTTCTGGATGGATTTCTTATTCTTTTTCATACATCGCATTCTCGACAAAGCTCTTTTGCATCCTTATGTACAGTGGGCCACCATAACCCATCTCTCAATATTTTATGTGCAGTGGCTTTCCCTGCGTAATATACTACTATGACTGCTTCATGATATTTTTCCAAAATACTCTGCCTTTCATGTTCATGGATGTATTTGGGTAGTATCTCATCCATTCCCATTTTCTGTAAGTGTCCTACAATCAATGAGAAATCTACTACTTTGACTACCAGCTCCTTCATTTACTGCATACTATATTCAATGAGGGCCATTCTTATGGAAAAAAATTGACTAATATCCATGAAGTGATCATCTGTCACCCTGATTGTGAATACTTATGCATCGGGTAGGTTATCTTTGATACTTCTAGGTTCTTCTACTGTCTCCAAACTTGATAGATGATCAGGCCCAAAATTCAATATTTCTAATTTGAATACAACATCAAAGTTGTAGTCCTGGAATAACAAAAACCATCGATAAATTTTTCCACCTAAAACAAGCTTATTCACTAATATTTCAGCACTGAGTGATCAATGAACATATTGAAGTGTGCTTCCAAAAATTAGTTCCTGAACTTCTATAATTCATATACCATAGCTAAACCTTCTCTTTCTGTGGTAGTATAGTTATTCTTCACCTTTGACAGTTTTATGTTTGCAAAAGTTATGGAGTGATCAATTTCTTCTGCTCATGGTTGTACCAGTATTATACCCAATGCTCTGTAAGATGCATCAATATGTACATGAATTTCCTTATTCTAGTCTGGGAAAACCAGAATAGGCTCAATCAAAATTTTATCCTTTACTATGTCGAGGCTCTTCTGGAATTATCCATGTTGGCTTGAGGGGTCTAGACCCAAGTTCAGTGTTTATGGATAAACCAAAAAACCCTCCAACTATTGGCCCTTTTGGCAGTGATTTTCTTCTGCAGGCCAAATTCTAACTCGAGGAAGTATGGGGGGGTGATGGAACTAGATTTATGCACCCTAAGGGAGAAATTAATGAAGTAGTCCTCAGGAAAATTGAATGCAAACTTATATAGATGCACACAACAATGTATAACATAATCACAGAGAATGCACATTTATTCACATAAGAACAGATAAATGTTGTTGACTTAACGTAGATAAATAGAACAGAACCTGATCTATATCTTAACTAATCAAAATACTTAAATACATCTGTTAACCATCAATAATCATTCGCAGTCATATCAATTACCACTGTGCAAACATAAATAATTAAGAGAGATAATGTGACCTTAACAGAGCATAAAAATTAAACAATTTAGATGCATAACACAGTAAATTGAAAAAAAAAATCCTTTCTATTAGCTTCAGATCTATCAATCAATACATCAACTATTCCTTACAAATCTCTTACAAAACACTTCCATGCACACATCCAGTGGAGTTTGCACATAGCCAAGACTAGGTCTCCATGCACATAGCTAGTAGGATCCTTGTAACCCAACCCAGCAAGCCTTACAGATGCATAAAATTATCATAACGTCAATATCATGAAATTAATTTGAACTACTAGGCTCAGGCATGATCTATCTTTTTATATACACCTAGCGCATAGATACTATGGTCTCAAACCATGGTTTGAGGCCCAGATCTTACCCTTAAGCCCGTTTACATCAAAACTGGGGACTTTGAGCCACCCCAAAGCCCCTTGAATCCCTTTGCATAGTGCACACATAAACAATTATACAAAAATACATCAGAAATTGTACCTTAGGGGACCTCATCTCGAGTCACTGAGACATCATCTCCTTAGTCTTCGCCTGAAATGTTTTAACAGAAGTTTGGAGAGGGAGCACTAACTCGAGACTTTACGCTACTGCACTCTGTGCTTACTAAACCATATTTATTGTAGTAGGCCCTTTAGTGACCATCTCTATGCTACACTGAGTCTATTGAATGATTTTCAAAGTGTTGTCCAATGTTTGTGATAATTGTAGCACTTCTTCTGCCCATGGTTGCATGTGCTCCTTGAGTACGTGTTCCTTTTGGTGCAAGCCTGCAATCCCTCTCTAAATTGTTCTACACTCTTGAAAATGAGTGAGACGTTGTGTAAGAAATAATGTAGAGGCCATTGTCCTGTTGTCTTCAAATTTCTCCTCTTTTTGTTGAACTGTGTCACGCAGTTGCTTTACTACCGGATTATTTTGGGTAGAGGTACAAAAATTCATGGCCTCATTTTATAAAATCTCACATTGGGTGACCACAACAGTAATACTGTCCCTTGCCTCTTTTACTTCCGCTTCCCTCTGTGCGTGAACCTATGGTGGTGTCTCTCGCTACAATTTTGTCTGGATATCCACAATATTCTACTCATACTCAGATTGTTTGCACCTCTACGTGCATTGCTTTCACCACAATATTCAATCCTTCTAACTTTTAAGTGGGCACACCTGTGGCCAAGAAAAATAGAATGTCTTGACCTACTTGGTTGGTCTTAGTCTCTATCGCAGTGCAGTGGGCCTCTGCTTCTCGGCACGCTGATTCTACTTGTTGTTGTTTTTGGTGTGCTTGCATGACATATTTCTATGCATCCTTTGTCTTTGTCTATGAGATAGAATCTCTGTACTGAATCTCATCCACTATCACTAAATGAATAAGGTGTAATTGTCCTACAGGTAACACATAAATATTAATATGCACATCACCTAAACCACTGAACTAGACATGCTGATTGGCATCCATCTCAATTGATGGCAGGGTGATGTGGAAAAATCATGCATCCCCTGATGCTACTAGAGAAACGTCCAATGGTTGCACGTTGTTTTGGCTCGCTTGAATCATGCTCTCTTGAATTTGGCTCACCTCTATTTTTAATTCCTGCAAGCCAACTTGTAAAAATTTGAACATGGACTCATCTTGAACTTTCATGTTGGTCCAACAATCCTTAGTCCCAGATGTGAAAATGTTGGTTATCTAATTTAAGTCGTCCTTTTTCAGTGTCAGGACCTCCTTTCGTACCTTCTAAGATCCTTTCTGCTTCTTGTGCGATCCTCCAACAGCATGAGAGCCATACTTATTTCCTTTGGATGTTGTCGTTTCTCCTATCTCCTTTGGCGCATATCCATTTTTCTTGGGCATTGTTATTGTTTTGACAGTCTCTCCAGTTGTAGTAGGGGTTACTTCCTTTTCCATTGCTTTTTCTGTGACCTTCTTTGTCACTGTTTATGGAACTGTCTCTTTAGGTTTCTCAGTAGCTTTCTCTGTTAATTTTCCTTTCAGAGTGCATTGCTTCGTCATGGTAGGTGGGGTCAACCAGGCTGGCGCCCATTCTGTTGTTACTTATACTAGATCATCCTCTATCACCAAATATGGCGACTCGTACCATACTCCCTCTAGAGTACCCTTTGTGCAGATGTAGATATTATGAAACATAAAATTGAAATATTCTACCATTTTGTATTGATTATATAGGGTAAATGAGAGTCATGACTTCAGCTACACTTCTTGGTTCAATTGAGCATCATACAAAACATACAATATTTTATTTTTCCTTCACACACACCGGGTCTGACAAGTTACACAGTGTTGTGTAGCACACAAATTCGCACATTTTTAGCTCAATGTATGGGAATTGCGTGTCTTCTGTGGTCCTCCATCTAATAATTGCAATATATAAAAAGAGCAAAGAATATTGGAATGTCTTGCCTTCCTCCCGTGCCTCGTGCAAATTCTAAGAATTCCTTGCACAGGTAGCTGCACCAGCTGTAAATTACACCTTTTTCACAGTGTACAGCAAGTGAAATCACATGCACAGGCACCTCCTTGGGTCTACACTTACACATCATCTTGCAGGCCATGATTAGCATACCAAAACACAAAACGGGGTCATTAATTTCTTCTACTACAAAGCTTCGGGTCTTCCTTGTGACATTGTATTTCTTCTTTATTTGATCTACCACAGCTTTCTCTTGTGCTTTACCACCGAAGTAAACAGTAGGGTCGACCCCCTTAGTAGGCAGATTGGTGATTCTATGGATTAATTATGCATCTATAGGGATGCACTATCCAAACCAGTGCGCATTGTCATGGACTAGAGCCATCAACTATCTGACGCAGATATAATTGTTGGGGTTGTGCCCAAAATGAGTGATCTCTAGGAAATTGTTCACGCCTACATTATGTAGACCTATCACCCCACTCTTTGGATTGAGGTGCACACCGCCTCCTTCATAGGTGACTTGATCAATATAACTTTGGCTCCAGCTCTGGGAACTTCTCAACATCCACGACATCCCAATCATCAAACCTCAGTTGTGGAATATTTGTGAGCATGTCTCCTTCCATTGGGACATTTGTAGGGATCAAGGGCACTTAGATAGTCTCTTGCACCATTTCCAAGTCCTTAGGTTCCTTTACAGACGGTTTTGGTGGCTTAATGTAGCTTAGCAGTAGCAAGAATGAGGCTATTTCAATGGCTTCATAGTCTTCTTCCTCAATGGTCTCTGGAACTTCTATGATAGGCCTTTTAATTTTCTCTCCCACTGAAGGTTGTGGTCTTGGTGTCTTCTCTCAAGGATATATGTGTCTTCCAAAGAATTTACCCTTCTTAGGTTTGGATGGTGCATGTGTTTCAACAATAGGTACTTAAAGCACAACAGGGTCATCACCCATTCCTGTGGGTGTTATCTTCTTAGGAATTGCATACCCTAGCCTTGATTGGCGCAATGTGTCCTCAAAACATGGATCCAAACCTGACATAGACACAAAAAATGCAATGGAAAAAAAGGAGCTCAAAGCACAAAAATCACTCAGAAATTAAAGGGAACTATGGTGACCCCATAGGTCATATTCATACTTGTGGCGCATCTTCAATGACTCCTTGTGCATTAATGAGGGTCCATTACCGAAAAATCAGTCCCAATTTTGAAAAGATACCTTCATTAAATGCATCCAGGATGCTCCAAAAATCGGTAATAAATCTATCTTATCTAGTTTTACTATTCCAATGGCTAGTTCTTGAAAACTTTGTGTGCCAGTCAACCTTCTCGCGTAGATACTGCACCCACATCACACCTTACTGCACATTTTCCATCTCATCTATGTAGGTATAATAATCTAGCCATATAGTCATTTGGTAGGCACAGGGTGATCCCTATATGACTTCAAATGACTCCCATTAACATATCTAGGCAGGTATTCACTTCTCAACGTGGCCAAATGCACTACTTCTCCATCAGTGATTTACTTAACAACATATGGCCCTAGCCAATGCATCTTAAATTTTCCTGGTGTTGGTCCACTAGTTTATAATTATTATTATTATGACTTTTTAACACCTATTTCATCCATTTATACCATTCTTTATCACGTCATTTATCATGGTTTATCATATAAATCCATTTTATAATTATTTATGCTCTTATGGATAAATATTATTTCTTCTCCTTTACTTTCAATAAATTGATGATTATTATGCATGATTTTACTAATGATGGTTTATTAATAATTTTTTTGTAACATTACTCACCATTTTAGCCTCCAAGATATTTTCCAGATTGCAGATTTGATCTCCAGCTCATCATTAAATATTCCAACTTAGAAATTCGTTGGAATAAGAAGTGACAGTTTTGAATTGGACGTTTTGGGCAAATGGAGAAGAATATGGAAAATCTGAAACATGGGTTTTGTCCAAAATAGATCGAATTAACTTCACAATTTACAGTTTTCCCAAATTCGGTTTGTATTAAGATAAATGGAAGGTTCTTTGAAGACAATTTTCTCAGTTTCACTTTTGCACTCGTTTTCCAAATTGCCTTAGTTGCAATACCAAATTCGACCTGTTCCTGTTGAATGCTGATGGAAAGATATTTTGGATATGACCTTGCTGATCAATTTGTTGTGAACAATCCAATTTTGTTATGGGAATCATATTTTAATGATCTTTTTTGTAACTTCTCTCTTCTCTCTGTGTATTTAAAATAGAGATCAAAGATGGGATTATTACAAAATTATTATAGGAATTTATGGGATTATTAGATTAGAGATGATAGGAGGAAATAGAAGAAATCAGGGAATGTAAATCAGATTGTATCATATATTGTGTCGTGTATCTTTCATTTACGCATAATTTGTAATGAAAAAAACGTAGTTATGAAAGACAGATTTGTATTGTAATTGCGGCGATGATTAATACATATTTTGCGTTGTTGTTCGTTCGATTGTTTTGGAGTAACTAAGCAGTGTTTGCTGGTGCTAAGGTCCTGGTCTCTGGTGAATCTCTCTCATGTTCTTTGTGCTATACCTTTCCTTTTACTACAAGTATCATATGCTTTTCTACTTGCAGTGAATTGCCTTTGATAATTTAGATCTCTGTATTTATTCCTCTGCGTGCGCATTTCCAGTTTATTGAAGTTGTTTGTTAAATGAATTAGTTTTGATTATTTAAAGCACAGCCTATTATTTCCATTTACTTTCCTGTTGTTCGATTGTTTAGATCCAACTGAAAGATCTTGGTTATTACTTATGTGCTCTCAGTTTATTAAATCATTTGAATTAAAGAATGAATCACAGTTTTTGATTATAAAGCATAGATGAATCCTTTTATTTAAAGCTTGATATTTATGATTGCATCTATATTCAATTATTGGTTTTACCATTAATCTATATGTTTATAGGTTGCACATATTGTGTACACTCTTGAAGCAAAAAGACTTACCGAGGTTGATAATTAATGTGAGGCAATTAGGAGTTTTAAAAGACACCTTTTAGCACCCAAAAACTGGGTGGTGTACAAAATTTTTGTCATATAGTAAGACCAAACCGTCCTCCTTGAACACCTTTCTCTGTATATTCCTGTCATGCCAGGATTTTTTGTGTGCCTTTTGAACCTATTGGTGATAATTTTCAATAAAATGATCTTCTTCTAGAGAAACCAACTACAAAAACCGGTCTTCCAGAGCATATTATTCAGCCATATTAGTAAATGTTGCAATGCGTAGAGTAGAAACAATGAAATCCATGGGAAACACGACCTCTTGCCCATATACTATCCTAAAAGGTGTCCTTCCATTCAACGTCTTGCGAGTAGTCATATATGTCTTGACAACTGGAGGCACCTACTCATCCCAATTATTTATGTTAGCATTGCATACCTTAGTGAGCGTTGTCTCCAGGATCTTATTGAAAGCTTCAACTGCACCATTTTCCTGAGGATGATAGGGAGAGTTCTTCTGATGACACATGTTGAATTATTCTTTCAATGCTTCGATGGTGTCATTCATAAAATGCGTATCAAAATCTTACAAAAACCAAACTAGGCCATTGTATTCTAAATAATAAACTCTACAGCAGTATTAGTAGTACAATCCTTCACTGGTTTGTCTTCAACCCATCTAGTTGCATAATCTGTCACAGTGATGATGTAGCGTGCACCACTCTTTCTTCCTGGAGGATTAATAGGTCCCACAAAATCGATAGCCCATTTGCAGAGCCATCTACGGATTCAAGGGCATCTCATCTCTGCATGAAGAATTTCTCATCCTCTAAGAGTAATAACATGCATGACAGTGCGCATAGGCATCATTGTGCAGCGTGGTCCACCACAACCGAACTTGCAAGATCATCTGCATAGTGGCCTTACTTGCATAACGAACACTGAAAACTCCTCCATTAGATTCATTTAGAATTGCGCACCTCTCATATTCTAGGACATACCTTTGCAAGACCTTATCCACACATAATTTGTACAATTTTCTGGCAATAATGGGGAAGTCTACTGCGTGCGCCACAAGTTCCTTCTTTTTTTAAACCATGTAGTCCACAGGCGCGTGTCCATTAGTTAGAAACTAAATGATACCAGGGAAATGCTCATCAACCACCTTTTTCGTGAACAATTGCAGATATGGAAATCCATCGTTTATATTTGTGGTTTCCTCCCATGTTTCAATGCATGACTGATGGTCCAACCCAACATTTAATCTTCCTGGTTTCACCATAATTTCAAAATAATATTCCTAGAATAACAACAACCATCTGTAGATCTTCCCCCCCAAAATAGGCTTGTGGACCAAGTAATTCAAATCAGAATGATCAATGAATATTTTAAGGTGACCTCGTAACATATAGTGGCAGAATTTCTGTAGTGCATATACCATTGTGAGGCCTTCCCTTCGTGTGCTTAGGTAGTATCCTCTGTGCTTGAAAATTTTTGGCTTGCATAAGCAATAGGATGATCAATTTCCCCTACTCTTAGCTGCGCTAACACAGCTCCGAGCACAATACAGGAGGCATCCACATGTACATGAAATGCCTTTGACCAATTAGGGAATACCACGATAGGCACAGTGACCATCTTTTCTTTTAGTAGCTCAAAACTATTTTGACAGTCCTTATCCCAACAAAACGTTGCATCCTTCTTGGGAATATTTTCCATGGGTGCATTTATCAGTGCATATCCCTGAATAAACTTTTTGTAATACCCATTATGCCTCAATATTGAGTACAATTGTTTAATATTCTTATGTAATTCAAAATTGACTATGATAGCTATCTTGGCAGGATCCACCATCAATCCCTGCTGGTAGAGAATGTCTCCTAGCAGTATTCCAAAGGGTACAAAGAAAATACACTTATTAAAATTCAAGGATATCTGATACTTCCTACAAGTATCCACTATTAATCACATATTAGACACATGCTTCTTTAACAACCCAAATATAGTCTAATCATAAAAATATACCTCCAAAAACTTGTGTATAAATTATTTGAAAGCAACAACTACCATTCGAAAGAAAATGGCAGCAGCATTCTTCAGTCCAAAGGGCATAACTGTATATTGGAAGGATCCCCATTAAGTATCAAAAGTGGTCTTGCTCCTATCTGCTAGCATAATCTAGATTTGATGATATCCTAAAAACCCATCTGTAAAAGAATATGCTTCTTGAAATCTAACGTTATCTAAAATTTCATTTGAGAATGGAATTGGGAATGGATCATGCACACAAGCATCATTCAGTTTGTGTACATCAACACAAATTTTGACTTCTCCCTTGGTTTTCTTATATTTCACAACCATTGGAATTACCCACTCATATTCTTCCAGAGGTTCAATGATGCCTGCTACCACCATTTTGTCCAAATCTTCTTTCACTTTCTTCTTATATCTTGGGTTCAATCTATATGGGCATTTTTTTACTGGGCACGCATCAGGCTTCAAGCAGATTTTCATTACTCCAATTTCCCCAATGATTTCTTTCCACTTTGAATACTTTATAAGGAATATATCCTGATATTATATCAACAACTCAACAACCTTTCATATTGTACCATCATCCTAGTAGCCTCCAATATTCATTGACCTAGGTTGTTATTAAGTTCCAATATTCACCTGTTTGAGCTTTAAGGGCTTGCTCACATCCAACAAGGTGATTCAGGGCCAAACCATTGCATGTCACCCTTCAGATTCAAGAATCATGATATTCTATGGATCCTCATCATTTTCGTATACTGTCAGGTTTCTGAAATTCACAATGGCTTTCATCTGTTCATCCCAAGCTCGTAGCATGCATTAAATTACAGGCTTAGTGCTATCAAAGATTACTTCTTGAATATTATGCAAAGCTTGAAAAACTATATCAAACCCACTTTCAAAGCTAAATGTAAGAATAAAGCTCTTTATCAGTGCATACCATTCACTAGTGCCTCTGCGTAGCTCTATCTCCAAATACCATGCAGTAGACACTTTTCCCAATGTGTGAATAAACATATGGAATCATTCAAGTATTGGTTCTACACCCCTTAATTGATTCCATCTTGTCAAATGTCTGCGCAGATCCCCTTTGCCAGACTATACATCATCCATTTCAATAACTGGATATTCAAACCACAACCTCATCATGCACACACATTCCTCCCATTTTCCCATATTCTCCTTATGCGTTTCCCACCATCTAGCTAGAGTAGCATGCAAGCCAATATCAAAAGAATGGAATCTATGTCGTTTAGTAATAATCCTTTCCCGCTATCCTATAAACATGTTTACATAATTTGAGCCATCATAGTGTGGTAAATCACATACCTCAGATGCTATACAACACAGAGATTGAGTGACTTGATTATAGCACACCACAGACACCTTATGCAACTGGTTCTGCCAATTTTCTAGTTCTTAATCAGATTCTAGAAAATAAAATATATATCCTTCTCCCACTTCAAATTACCATATGTTGTTGGATTAATCTAGTCTTCCTCATGCAAATTTATCTTATATATTTGATCGATCTCATCCTCAGTGTGCACTAGTTCCGTATACCTTTGGCCTTCTGCAAGATCTACAGGAATGATTACCATGACCCCATTGATTTCAAATTCCATTCTCCTTATCTTCAAATTGATAACACCATCCATGTCAATGGCCGAATCCAATCCTAACAGTGCAAGATAGGGATCAGTATCATCTACAATTTGTATGACTTCAAAATATTCCATCACCTTAACACCCTCTATATTGACCATGAATTGTGTTAGCCTCCCTAAAGGAATGATCTTCTACTGGTTGCCCATGTGCAGTTGGATAGTAGACCCATCTAGCTTTGGCTCTCCCATGCGCTTCGGATCATGTTTTTTTAGGTAGAACATTAGCATCCGACCCCAAGTCTAAAATAGCTTGGTTGATTTGATAAGCACCAATATGTAGACTTATACACATCTCCATACCCGTTCTCTTCTTGTTCTCATAAATTTTGATGACTGCTCGATGTTTTACCATGGGTTATTCTTTCTCTGTGAAATTATCTATCAATGCCTGAATATTTTCGACAACCTTATTTTTGTGAAACAACATTATACATGCTTGTATAAATGGTTTAATCTCCTCATATCATCCTACTTCCTTCAGTTTTCTACCAGATGTTGATGTACTTCCTTCTATAAATTATTTCCATGCTACAATAAAGGTCTCTTTTGTGCATTGAAGGTTCAAGCCTTCTTTATTTTTAACGGCTTTACGGATCCATACATTAGTGGCTAGTTTCTTTCCTTTATATTCATTGGTGACTACACCACTTCTGGTAATCGAATTCACACAGGGATCGTATTCACGATTTTCTATATGAACCATCTGAAGATTTTTCATTGGGGCATTCTTTTCCTGCATTTTAGCAATCAAGATAGGAAAATCTTCTATAACATGATAAAATTTCCTACAGTACCTACAGGACTTTCATGATGGATTCAGACAGTCATGTGCATAATGGTCGACATATCCACAGTTATAGCAAATGAATTGCCCACTTCCTCAACTAGTTGATCCACTCCTAAACATCTCCTTATGCCTTGGAATCCTCCGTGCCCAAAAGGGGATGCTGGTGATGTAGGATCAACCTTGATTCTGTATATCTTTGATTTATCTAGCATCATATCATAGGTATGAAAATTATTCCCATCATGCCTTAATGACAAACAAAAATTTCAAAATAACAACTTCAAGTCATGTTGATCTTTTCTGAACCTTGCAGGAATCTCTGTCATGTAGTCGAGAAATTTGATAGATAGTGCACCATACATGATTCTTTCAAGGACTAGGACCTACAACAATTGGATAATTTTTGAATATAGGACACTAGTCTTTATGGTGCCCAGAATATTTACATTTTATGCACCACACCTCCATGAAGACCTCCTTGCCCTTGTCTTTATGCAGACTTTGAATTTCTAGATCCATGGCTTCTAAATGATTCTGAATCTATTGAGTTCCCAACACAATAGGTGTTGGGGTAGCCTCCAATTTCATTGCAACCTCCACAACTTCATATTGTGTGACAATATTTTGTAGACATAATGGTTAGCGTAGATGTGGGAGTAACATAGAAATTACCATTCCTTATGTGGAGTATCATCAATTACAAATCCACCATCTCTGATGGTCTTCTTCAACCTTTGGTTAGCCTCCCATGTAGATGCATTAGATTCCTCACAGATATCCTTCATTTTTGTGACTAGCTATGCATATGAATTTTGTTTCTTAAACTACTCCTTTAGGGCTGCTTTAATTTCTTTCAAGGTAGCATTAGGGTTTTACTACATGTACCTAATGTACCAGTCCAATGTGCGATATTGGAATGCAGTAGCTAGTTGTGATTTTCTAATATCAATATTTTTCACTTCTTGAGCCTGCCATACGACCTTAATCACAAACCAGAAGTGATTAGTGTCACCATTTCCAATGCCTCTAAAATTAGATAACTTCATTGATGCGGCCATATATACTTCACGGGGAGGTGGAGGTGATGGTGGAGATGGATTGCACGGTAGTGTAAGTGATATGTGATGTGAGTTCAGAAATGGAATGGATGGAGTGGGAAACAGATTCAAGCATTTCTTTCGTCATGAGATTTCTTCGTCATAATCACTTAAAATAGTAGTTTCTCATTCATGTTCACTATCATATATAGGCTTCAGATGGCTATAAATAAATTTTCTAGAGACTTCGCAGTAAATTCTTGCACTCCATGTTGTTGGGCCTCTTTGATGCCTTCAATAAGTGTGTTTGCACAGACCACCCCATTCACACAATCAAATTTTCAACAATAACTTCAATGAGCGTAGGAAATTACCTCTAGAGCCTTTGAAAAACCTTATTTCTACTTCAAAATAGGACACAAATTGGTCAATGGAAAATTCAGTCACAAATCCTCCCAAGAGGTGATCGATCCAATCACCTACCGCATCAGTGATCTTATTTTCAAATTTTTCTACTTGCTGGATCAACTCATGAGTCCATTTAGTGACTACATAGTCTTTTATGTAGTGATGGAATTTAGCTAAGCGCGACAACCACTCTTATAGTTCGTGCACAACGGAAAAAAAAAGAAAATTTCATGCACTTATGTATAAATATATTTTTCTACCCACTTCTCGTGAGAAAATTTGTACTTCCATTATCTTGGAGTTCAAATTAAAGGATATTTCTTTCCATCCAATATTGTAATTCATTACATGACGAATGCCACAATATCAAATATCCCTCAAAATGATCCCGATCTTGGCAACAAAACCATTTGTTGGCTTGAGGGTTCTAGACAAAGGTTCAGAGTTTAAGGATAAATCAGCAAAACCTCCAACTACTATCCCTTTCAAAACTAGTATGATTGCGCAGACCAAAGTCTCACCCAAAGCGGTATGGGGTAGGTGCTAGACCGAGGTTTCCACACCCTGAGGGAGAAATTCATGAATTTTTCCTCACAAAAACCAAACACGAACTTATACAGATGCATGCATCAATATATAATAGAATCACATCGAATGTACAGTTATTCACAGAAGAACACATAATCATTTTTTCCTTATCATAGATAAACATAACAGAACTTGTCAAACCAGGAGGTAACTCCTCAAATCAGAATGTATATTAGC